>CAJHNH020004201.1:507500-509962 GCA_905116865.2 Candidula unifasciata
TTCTAGATCACAGCCTAAACAAGTGCAAGAATTTAAATACCTTGGAAGTATCTTTACATCCAATGGTAAAAATAGACAGAGAGATTGAAGCAAGAATCCAACAAGCCAACAATGTCGCATACCAGCTTGCCCCAATTTTAAAACACCCTGCTGTCCCAGCTGAGATAAAAAGACAAATTATAAATACAATCCTTTATACCGACATTAGGTTATCAATGTCAGACTTGGACATTAACAAAAAAACATGAGAGAAGACTAACCACCTGTGAAATGAGATGTTTTGAGAATGGCTGCGAATAAAACCAGAAGAGATCGAGTGAGAAACGATGTGGATTACAAGTAACTATTGGAACCATACCCATCGTTAAATTTATTGAGAAGCAAAGAATGAAATTGGTTTGGTCACCTAATGAGAATGGAACCAATGATGCCAGCATCAAGAGCATACAACATGAAAATCGAAACAACAAGAGGCAGGGGAAGACCAAGAAGAAGATGGATTTTGAAGGAGTCACGGACAACTTGAGACTTCATAACATCACGCATATGAAGCGACTGAGCGCGCCCCCTGGCTCGGTTGCCGATCATCTGATAGACTGCGACGCCTAGCGGCACAAGCAGATTTACTGACCAAGTCATGTCATCTAATCTTGTTAACTCAATTGTCAGCGTCCCACTGACATTGTTAGTACCCTTAGAGAGATGTTTGGATGATCACAAAAGTCTATAAACCTCGTTAACTGTTAAACAGGCAATACATTGTGCAATCGACTGTTTGTATCTTTTTCGTTCAAATTTACAACTGAGAAACATTGCTTTGAATATCTGACACCGCTGAAAGGCCACAGTGACATACTTTTAACCATATTCTACCATTCTATGCGTTTAAAAGTATGTAAAACATCTCATTTCGGTAATTCCATTCGGAGAGGGACACGGGGTTTGTTGCGAGGGGTAAGGAATAAGTGTTGTCTGATGTATACATTTACTGACAGATCTCGCTAGCATAACTTTGGGACTTTCCGTTTATTAGAGTTCTAAATTATTCCCCGTCAAAACTCGGAGAAAACCGACCGCTGACAAGCGGTGTTGGTTTGCTCTGTTGGTATTGTGGTTGCGTGAGTGTCCGCCATCAGATCATTTTCTACCCAGTCCCGAGGGGTTTGGCGTTTGGTCTCTTACAGATTGCTTGCTGTCACTGTCGGCGTCGCCTGATCGCCGGTTATGTGCAGAACTAAGTAAGCTTCACTGCGGTTCATTTTTCTTGATTTGGTGGGGCTATAATGAAGAACTACAGACATGATTTGGAATGTTAATGGAAAGTTTTATGAGTGAAGATGGTGTTCGTTTTTAAACATGGGGGATTATAACTTATTATTCACGTAGCGTTGGTAGTCATCAGCCTTCTGTCTGATGCACTTTACCATTTTTGACACAGCTGAACGTTGTCACGAAGCCAGCAAAACACACCTATGCTTTTGGTTTAATCCATACTGTGTACCCCACTATACAAATGAACTGAGTTTGAATGTGGACTATTCAAAGATAAAGACACAGTACTCAGTTCTTAAATATGTGCAAGGATATAAGAAACTGAAATTTATTAAATCCCTAATCTATTGGGATTGAGTAATATTGTAAATACACTCACAGGTAAATGATTTTTATTTGTGGTGAAGCCATTTTCCATGGACGAACCACTGCCTGTCTTGGCAGAAGGAATCTTTCCCACTTCTGGTTCGGGGAATGTTTGAATCTTGGCGTCATTCTCGAAGTAACTGCCGAAGCCAGAAGACGGACAGAAAGTATCCTCTGTCAGATGTCATATATCTGCACTGAAAAATACTCTATTCACCAGGGAATTTTACTTTGTTCCAGTGACCTGATCAACGCCTTGGGAGGTAACATGATGTGCTCCACCAACTAGGAGATAGCTGATGCTGTTTCAACACTATCAGGTGCCTCCACGCCAAGGTTTAGCCACTAGAGACTTTAATCAGCTGCTGCCTACACTTTGCCATATCAAAAGACTTTATATTTCTAAAACACCCTTTCTGGGTATACTTATGTACGTCTATAATGACATTCTGATTAAAAGATCCTCAGAGAACTTGAAGGCACCTTAATCCACGAACTGTTCTGTCGTTGTAACAGTTTCAACTGTGAAACAGAAGTCTACATATGGAATGAGGGAATGAGCTTGTCAAATATTGTTCTCAAAATACAGATGATTACACCCTTTGAGAAACTGAGTGTTCAGCCATTCTAACACCCTGTTCCCACAAGCTTACCTTTACCCTATCACATCAGCAGAGCTGAGACGAATCATAAGAGTGAAGTATGGCAGACCAGGAGTCATTCTTGTCTATTTGAGATATTAATTGCATCTTACTTTCTTATATACCATTCTTCCTTGTCAGTCACTTTAGATTTTCCATATTGCAATAAACTGATTAAATAAT
>CAJHNH020004202.1:0-44764 GCA_905116865.2 Candidula unifasciata
TTGAAACTCTAATTTTATTAATAAGCCTGAGAACTACTTCTCTCCCTGACTGGCCAAGATGTAGCAGCATTTTGTTGTGGATCTTATCTGGACCTGGGGATTTCTAGGTTTTAATTTCTTCAGGGCTTGTTCTAATTCATCCATGCTAAATTCATCTTCAAAAAGGGAGTCGCTGGCTGTTGGAGTCTCTCTCTCTTTTGTTTCTGTTGGGCGGCCTCAACTGGAGAGCTGTGTGATTCTACATCAGAGCTGTGTTCTGACGAGCTTACCTTGCTGCTCGTTAACTGAGGCAAAATAATGATTGAAATGTTCTGGCTTTTTTCTTGTCTTCGGTGATTGTCTTATCCCATCTGTCCCCCATGGTTTTGGGTTCATCCTTCTACTTTCTCCAGAGCGGTTTTAACTGAAGTCCACGCTTTGTTTTCCATTCTGTCTAAGGTCTAAGTTGGAGCAAGTTTCTGTCCATTTATCTCTTTTTAGTCTTATTTACTACAAGCTTTACTCTGGCACATGCTTTATTGTATTGGATCTTTTGCTTCTGTTGCACGTGCGTTTTCAAGTAATATTCTTGCTTTATTACTTTCATATATAGTATTTTTGAATTTCCTTATTCCAGAAAGGTTTATATGCCTTCTGGCTGCCCCTTTGGATGGCTTTCAACGCTGCATTCTGGATTGCTTCTGTTATATCTTCACAAAACGTTTCCACATAGCTGTTGTCAATTCTTCCCAGGAGGCAGTCAGAAGTTTCCTGAAACAGTTTCCAGTTTGATTTTTGGAAATTCCAACGGGTTCTCTGCTTGAAGCGTAATTTAGCGGGGGTGCTTACAGATGTAAGTATTGGTTTGTGGTCACTTCCTATGTCGTCTAGCACTTGGGAATACCTTGCGTCTGCTAAGTCGGATGAGCAGATGGTCAGGTCAGGTCGGCTGAGAGATAGGTGGGTCCTGTGTAACAGTGTAGGTGTAGACTCTGTGTCCTGCAGCACTAATAGGTTAGTTGTTTCACAAGTATCTTCGATGTATTTCCCTGTGCTATTGTAGTCAGGGTAACCCCAACGTGGTAATTGTCCGTTGAAGTCACCAACAAGAAGGGTTTTATTGTACTGTGTCTTGTATAGTTCTGGTATGTTGCATGTTGTCTGAGGTGAGCTGTACACGTTGTATATCGTATATTTGCTTCTACTGTGCCAGATAGTTATTTTTTGCATATTTGTAGGGTGGGATGTCGATAGCATTGTTACATCTCCTTGTATGTCATTTCTAATATAGGTCACTATGCCCCGGCAGTCACTGCACTTACAGGCATAACTAGTATATCCAGTGAGATGCAGATCAGAGTCTTTATGCAGGGTTTCTTGTAGGGCAGCCACACGTACCCTGTGGTTGTTAAGCAGTCTGGCAAGTTCAAGTTTCTTATTTCTTATTCCACAGATGTTCAGCTGTAGAATATTAAGCATCTGTGTATTTTTTTGCTGTGCGGTTTGAGTTCTCTTTGCTCTCCCTCCCACTCTGCCTCCTCCTGGGGTGCCTGATTTTCCTATTTACCCTACATTTTCCAGTAGCCAATTTTTTGCACATGACATCTGCTGAGACAATGAGACAACACATCTGCTGAGACAATTAGACAACACATCTGCTGAGACAATGAGACAACACATCTGCTGAGACCATGAAACAACACATCTGCTGAGACAATGAGACAACACATCTGCTGAGACAATGAAACAACACATCTGCTGAGACAATGAGACAACACATCTGCTGAGGCAATGATACAACACATCTGCTGAGACAATGAGAAACACATCTGCTGAGACAATGAGACAACACATCTGCTAAGACAATGAGACAAAACATTTGCTGAGACAATGAGACATCTGCTGTGAAAATGAGACAACACTCCTGCCGAGACCATGCACTACATCTTCTGAGACAATGAAACAAGAAAATGAGACAATGAGACAACCACAATACATCTGCTGGCATTCTCAAACAATGGTGGGGTGGTCCTCCTATTGCAGCCTTGACCAGCAAGCTACAGCAACAATAAAACTTCCTCAATAACAACAACAACTAAGCAACTCAATGAGGAAGTATCTAACAACAAGAATCACCTTCATTAATTACCATTAAAGATAAACAAGCCTGGTGATTGCCCTTGCAGCGTCCCTTGAAAAAAGTGTAATCCCCCACCAGGTAGAGGACACAAGACACTCCGGTATCAGAAAGTCTTTTGTCTCTCCTCCTGCCGCCTGTTCCAGAATCTGAACAAAAATGATGCAGAAAAATATCAACGACTCATTTATTTAATGGTTACCGATATAAGCACTGACACCAAAAAAGAATCATATTCCAGTGACAACACACAAAATCCTCATCACTGTACCACATAAAAAGTCAAACAGCAGTCCAGGCAAAATCAAACAGCACACATATGCATTAAATGCATTAGAAAGCTGACAGGAATGCCAGCTAAGATAGTCAGTCATAAAATGTTGCTATTTATAGTTGATGGAAATCATTTCAAACCACAGGTGCAAGGCATTACACGACACACTGCATATTCTGTGGCAACTGATAACTCGCAATTATACAGTTTACAACAGACATATCTGGGAGCACAGACAACAAGCCATCTCTGCTGAAATTCACAGCTCACAGTGTCACAACATGTAGTCAGCTAAACAGACTGGCTGACGGCATGAGATTTTGCTTGTACATCTTTTGCTGTCCATCCAGTTTCCCGCTGGAGGTTGAAACCTCAAGCTTCCAGTGGATTACTGACGAGAACAGGGTCCACCATGTCAAAGTGGGGTAGGTTGGAGCAAGAGAAGCTAGGAGACATTAAAGATCTTGTAATGGACATTATTGCTCCCTTAAGATGCCCACTAAATTTTATGTAGCTGAATTACAAATACCAGTTTTCTGTGTTTTTTGGGGGGGGGATGGGGGGGGGGGGGAATGTCTTCATACTTGGATGTGGAGGTCAAACAAAAATATCAAGACTGCATTCAGAGCCTCAAAAAAGGTATGCTGTGGTAGAGAGACTATAAATTGTGTCATGGTTGCTTGTCTGAACAGCCACAAGACCATGTCCGTGGCTTTCAGAAACAAGTACACAATCTTCACCAGTGATCAGAGAAAATACAAACACCTTACACTGTAATATTCCCAAAGACTGGTGGGTGCAGATGTATACTGCAGCTAACTTCTACTGCAGAGACAACGTTTTAAAAAAAAACATCTTCACAAAGGAAGGCTGTGAAAGTCAGTGATGAAGTGTTTATCTGGGCAGTATGGATAACAAAGTCAGCCTCACAAACACAACTGCTCCCAGTTTATCTGTAAGCTTCTGGACATTGTAAGAGAAGCATCTGAACAAACAAATTTACAGTGACCATATACTATTGGAATATGCCTTTCATATACAGGTGTCAACAGAAATTAGCAAGCTGCTAGGCTTGCGGGCAAGTAAGGCTACAGTGGAAGGTGGATCAGCCATAGAACAGGTTGATATACTGAATGCTCTGTGGGAAGTAAACGTGATGAGACAACAAGAACAGCAAGTTAAAAGAGGTGTGGCCAGACAAGAGCACTATGTATAAAGCCAAAGAAGAATAACAAACCAACACGGAACTGGTGTCGTCAGTCACTACACACAGAAAGATTTACTGAGTTGGGGATCCAAGTACTTATGGACTGAATGATACTTATGGATTGAATGGTTCGATGTGCAATGAAGGTGATCTGTGCACTAGTAAGATTTACTGAGTTGGGGATCAAAGCACATATGGACTGAATGGTTCGATGTGCAATGAAGATGATCTATGCACTAGTAAGATTTACTGAGTTGGGGATCCAAGCACATATGGACTGAGTGGTTCGATGTGTGTCTTGAAGGTGATCTATGCACTAGTAAGATTTACTGAGTTGGGGATCCAAGCACTTATGGACTAAATAAATAGTTCAGTTTGCAATGAGGATGATCTATGAACTTACCTTTGCCATGATGAGAGCCAGGCGTCTGTGTTATGTTCGGCTTGGAAAGGTGTCTTTTAACTTTCATATGGTTATTCACGCCACAGAACTGTGAACTGGCATCAGAGTTGGAAAGACATATTTATAGTTAAAACCAAAGAAACTCACTCAGAGATCTTGCAAACGGACATTTAAACTTCTTGACAGCGTTCCATTGGGCTGTAGGGAGAAATGGGAATCACAGACCGCAGTGATACCAACTAAGGCACGGATGAAGTTTCATCTCTCTATAACATAAAGCCTAGTATTACTGAGACCCTCTGTTGCCCAAGCCCCATGATCTCTTACTCTGCCTGCATTGTCAAATCTATAAAAAAGATCATACCAATGCATTTGGAACAATGCATGCTGCAGGAGCTGCCAGAACAGAAAGACAGTGCTCTGTCCGCCTATCAGAGCTTCCATTCCAGTCCCACATTTAACCAAGACTAAGGACCTAGTCTTCTCTGCTGAATGTTGAATTAAGAATCGACATCACAGCACTTGGGACACGCCCATAAGTGCTCAGTCCCCATCTTCAGCAGCAAGCAAAGAATTCCAATTCTGATGGTACCAGTAACCGTCTGATTCTATTTCCGTCTCATCCTTGACTTGAGTGTTTAGCATCGGCCAGATCCCCCAACGCCTTGCAGCGCCATTCTCCTTAGACTGTAATGATCTATCTGCGCCTCCACACTGTTTACTCCTCAAAATATCTAACTTGTCATACACCAGTTCACCACCAAGTGTTGCAGAGCCAGCCAGTCTAACTGCCTGCTGATTTCCCGACACACCGGTATGACTTTGAGAAAATATCCAAAGGATGCTAACTACCCGGGACCTATGAAGTGATGCTTGCCACTCTGCACGAAGCATGCCTATTTTCACCTTTCTCAACATGTTCTATGAGTCAGTTACGACCACGGCATGTGTGTACAGCTGATTCTCAAGCCAGCGGAAGGCAGCAGAGACTGCCTCCACCTCCATTTTCAAACCAGACGTTGTGATATCATATGCAAGGCTTTGCTGCACTAACGACGTCCATTTGCCTTTGTTATGAAACCCCTTGCACTTCGTCTGCCCCTCAACACAGAGACATCTGTATAGATAATCACATCACTTGGACGGGAGCTGTCCTGAATCATTTGTAAAACTTCTGATTCTGCAGCACCAGCTGGCCAGTCTCTGCACTCACGACCCAAAGTGATTAGAACCCTACACAAGCCTGAAACTTGTTTGGACATCTTGACCCACTCCTCTCCTGGCTCAAAATTATCAAGCCTGCACACATATCTGATTGTGTCTTCTGCTATAACACTGTATTTATGTGGCATTTTGTCCTAGAATAAGGTTAACTATTGGAGAAAAAATAGCTGACAATGTATGGTCATCAGAGACCACAGGTACACAAAAATGAACAATACAAAAAGCTACACTAGTGCAGTGGCTAGATGCTCATCTACCACCTCAGAGATCTTAGGTTCTCATCCATATCAATACATAATTCCCATGCTGAAGAAGCCTACAATGAAAACCAGCAGACGTCCTAGAGGTAAAGGTATGGTACTGACCACCTCACCCAGACAGTGTTCTTTGGTCCACACACACACATATATCATTTTAGTCCTATAGGCTCAATGGCAGGAAAACGGTTCCTCTTCTACTGAAAGACAGACATGGCATATGACTTACCTATTGTAACTGTCAGAATGGGCGTATGACTTACCTATTGAAGCTGTCAGACTTGGTCTATGACTTACCTATTACAACTGTCAGACTCGGCGTATGACTCACCTACAGCAACTATCAGACTTGGTCTATGACTTACTTATTGCAACTTTCAGACTTGGTGTATGACTTACCTATTGTAACTGTCAGACTTGGCGTATGACTCACCTGTAGCAACTGTCAGACTAGGACTATGACTTACTTATTGCAACTTTCAGACTTGGTGTATGACTTACCTATTGCAACTGTCAGATTGGTCTATGACTTACCTATTGCAACTGTCAGACTTGGCGTATGACTCACCTGCTGAAGCTGTCAGATTTGGAGTATGACTCACCTATTGAAGCTGTCAGACTTGGCGTATGACTCACCTACTGAAGCTGTCAGATTTGGAGTATGACTCACCTACTGAAGCTGTCAGATTTGGAGTATGACTTACCTACTGAAGCTGTCAGACTTGGCTTATGACTTACCTATTGAAGTTGTCAGACTTGGCGTATGACTTACGCTTTGAAGCTGTCAGGCTTGGTGTATGACTTACCTATTAAAGCTGTCAGACTTGGAGTATGACTCACCTACTGAAGCTGTCAGACTTGGAGTATGACTCACATACTGAAGTTGTCAAACTTGGTGTTTGACTTACCTATATTGAAGCTATCAGAGATGGTGTTTGACTGACCTGTTAGAGCTGTCAGACTTCAGGTCAGAAGCTCTGTATGCTATCAGTGTGTCATTTTTAGGGTTTTCTGCTGGTGTCAACAGTCTCCAGGCTGGCTGTGAAGATAAATTATGTTGTTCAATACCTATAAATCATGTTGTTCAATACCTATAAATCATGTTGTTTAATACCTATAAATCATGTTGTTTAATACCTGTAAATCATGTTGTTTAATACCTATAAATCATGTTTTTCAATACCTATAAATCATGTTGTTTAATACCTATAAATAATGTTGTTTAATACCTATAAATCATGTTTTTCAATACCTATAAATCATGTTGTTTAATACCTATAAAGCATGCTGTTCAATACACATAAATCATGCTGTTCAATACCTATAAATCATGTTGTTCAATACCTATAAATCATTTTGTTCAATATCTATAAATCATGTTGTTCAATACCTATAAATCATGTTGTTCAATACATATAAATCATGTTGTTCAATACCTATAAATCATTTTGTTCAATACCTATAAATCATGTTGTTCAATACCTATAAATAATGTTGTTCAATGCCTATAAATCATGCTGCTCAATGCTAATAAATCATGCTGTTCTATACCCATAAATCATGCTGTTCTATACCCATAAATCATGCTGTTCAATACCCATAAATCACGCTGTTCAATACCCATAAATCACGCTGTTCAATACCCATAAATCACGCTGTTCAATACCCATAAATCCGAGGCGCCGAAAGGCGTGAAAAGGGATCTTTACTTTTACTTTTTTACTATGCTGTTCAACTCGGATAAATCATGTTATTCAATACCCATATGACCAGACCCCACACATTAGGGGAGGTGTGTGTTCCCCCACTGCCCATCTAAAAAGAATGAAGTAAAACTGAATGTATCAAACTACAAGGCTTAGATATCACTTATAAAAGTGATTGCAGAACAAGACTGTACATAGTATCAAATCAGCATTAGAGGGTTTTTCTCTTACTGGTAATCTGGTAATTTTAATTTCAGCTTCATAGCAAACGGGTCACCCTATCTTTGCTCCGCTCCTGTGCCAACGAAAAACACACAGAATGTTTATCACAGTCCCTTGTGGAAAGACAAACTACTGTGTCAGCAAATCTAGCATACACTCGCATTAAAAGCATATGGTAGCCATCTGAAGTGCTAACACAAACAGTCTGACATTAGAAATGCAGTTCATCATTGATGGCAGCAGAAGTCACCAAAAGATCGGCAGTTGCACACACGATCAATTTTAATCAAATAATGGCCCCACCAATATTGCGACAACCGGCATCGCGCCATTTTCTGAATCTACAAATCACACCACCACGTTGGTCAGTCGAAAAACATTCCAAATGAAATCTGCAGCTCACAGTGCCACGCCATGCACTCAACTCAGAAGCTGGGTAACGAAACTATATACTTCTAGTCTACAAATTGAGCAAAAAAGCAACGGCCACAGTCTGGCAGAAGCAAAACAGTGGCGGTGCCTAGTGTTCATTTGGACCTGAAGCATTATGTGAGGGTTAATAAACTGTCACCCCAGCAGTACCCTACTATTAGCTTGGGAAGGGATTTAGGACATTACATCCACCAGCAAGCGTCGCCCCAACAACGACCTGACTGCCTTCGTTAACGACTGTTCACCCAACAGCCATGCAGTTCTTTGGCACGAAGGAGACACCTTGAACTTGGGTTTGGACTGCCGACTCCCTACACGAAGATATATGTGTGCTACTGGTGTTCCGTAGCCAAAATACTATCTCACTGTATTACTAAAATTCAGCACGCATACTCAAACACGCAGTAGTTTTTAAAAAAACACACACATACACATACATACACTCATTACCTGCCACCCGCTTGCTTGCTACATGACTACATATTTATATAAGTATATATATATATATATATATATATATATATATATATATATATATATATATATATATATATATATATATATTTCGGGAGAGGAAGAGAGTGCGACAATGGAGAAGTGGACAGTAAATTCAAATGGCTCAGTCAGATTAGACACAGTCCTTGCTGTGACAGAAAGTTGGCTGTAATAAAGGACTGCCGTAGAAAGGTGCATCTTACTAAACACTGTGTTGTCATAATGAAACTCTTGTGTGATCTGATAATATTTAACATAGCAGGTGATCATGCTGATCATGACTGGAAAGATCTCTGGTAGAAGAGGCAAAGGCAGACCAAGAGCAATGTTGTTGGATAGCTTAGGACAGAGGCATGGAGGAATATCGTCAGTGGAACTGATCCAGAACACCAAGGACCGAGATCTATGGAGTCGCATGAACGCCTACGCCAGCTGGCAAGGCACTTGTTGATGATGATGTGATCATGGTGCACTTGGCTCAGACAAGAAAGGCAACAATCACTATCTAATTATATTTAATGGCTCATCTATTAAACATTTAATATCATTGCTGACCCCACCAAAAAAAACAGGTAAAATGTCAGAGATCGGTAACATGTTTTAAAAAAAAGGCTCGTCAAAGATTGATAAAATGTAGTAATTACTGACCAAATTTATATCAGAATCTGTCATCCCAAAACAATGGTATCACAGCATACCCTACACTTGATCCGTCACCTTCAGAGGGTATTGAAGAATGTGGATACTTTCAGCTTCAGACATGAGTTGTTGAGAGATGCATCAAATCTGTTTCTTCTTTGTACAACTTCAAACACCAGCAAGAATCTTTATAAAGAAAGCATCTAGAGGCTTTGCTTACATCTTATCTCCACAGCACATGTACTGAAATGGCGGAGCTGAAGCCCAAAAATAAGGAGTGACTGGCCAGGACAATTAGAACACTGGTCTCCTAAATAGCCGACCTGGGTATGAATCACCGGTAAGATGATCCAATTATTTTCTGGCAGGAACAAAAATAAAAATCAAGACCAGCACAGTTCATGCAGTCCTAACTCCTCAGGCTCAAGACCCTCCTGTCCACACTGCCCTAAAATGTGGTTAATACAGTCAGTCAATCATGTGACTGGTAATGATTCCATTAACTTCCTACACAACTAAGCAGACTAACAAGTTGGTTCGGCCAAACTCTTTTGGAGTGATATTGGTATAACTCCCTTCCACACTTCTAGCTGCCATTTAGGACTGCAGCAGTACCTGTTTTAGCGTTTGCCCAGTCCTATCAGAATTGTATTTGTCCAACTTTTTCTGCTGATTTCCTTTTCTGTAGGTGCCCTGGGAAATAAAGGGGACCAGCATGCTTTTGACCATATCACCCTCCAAGTACCGGCCAGTCTATAAAAATAAGACTTGCACCATATTTCCCCGACACTTTGTTAGTGTGCCTGTGTCTGCTGAAGTTCCTTTTATGTTACAGTGATCCTCAACCTGTGAGAATTGCCTACCCTAATGTAACAACTATATTCATGTAACATAAACTAGAGAACAGTTTTCAAGAAGTGAACGCATATACACACCTCCAGGGCATAGATATCCTCCGGGTCATAGACATGGATATACCACAGAGTCTCTTCTATATGTGCATGGACCAGCACGTCTGGCTTGTCTGAAAACAGAAAAGCATGTCCAGGGACCAGTTAATCAAGAGGATAGGTATACTTCAACTCATTCAACAGAAAGAACATGCAGGGAAGATTCGAAAAATACACAGACAATGCAGGGAAGAATTCGCAGAACACACAGACAATGCAGGAAAGAATTCGCAGAACACACAGACAATGCAGGGGAGATTTCACATAATACACAGACAATGAAGAGAACATTCACAAAACACACAGACAACACTGAAAAAATTCTCACAACACACAGACAACACTAAGTATATTCACACAACACACAGACAACCCTAAATATATTTAAACAACGACACAAAAAAACCTGAGTTTAATCACACAACACACAGACAACACTGAGTAAATTCACAATATGTTTTTTAGTGTGTGTTCAAGCAACATGAGATAACAGCCTTCATTTACTGAATGGTTCCCAATTAGATCAGACCCGCAGACTACTCTTATTTAAAAGGTCTCCAATACTTTACAAGTCGAATTAAAAAGAAAATAAGAATAACTATATATTAAGATCGCAACAGCGATAAAAATAAAGGGTTGACGGCTTTTTAAAAAAAATAAAATGTCATGGACCCCTTAAATTTGTTGCTGGGTGCCCGGAAGTCCAGGGATCACCACATGGAAACCACTGTACTAACTTATTAGGAACCACTGTACTAACTTATTAAAAACCACTGTACTAACTTATTAGGAACCACTGTACTAACTTATTAAGAACCACTGTACTAACTTATTAAAAACCACTGTACTAACTTATCAGGAACCACTGTACTAGCTTATTAGGAACCACTGTACTAACTTATTAAGAACCACTGTACTAACTTATTAAGAACCACTGTACTAACTTATTAAAAACCATTGTACTAACTTATTAGGAACCACTGTACTAACTTATTAAGAACCACTGTACTAACTTATTAAAAACCACTCTACTAACTTTTTAAAAACCACTGTACTAACTTATTAAGAACCACTGTACTAACTTATTAAAAACCATTGTACTAACTTATTAGGAACCACTGTACTAACTTATTAAGAACCACTGTACTAACTTATTAAAAACCACTGTACTAACTTATCAGGAACCACTACTAGCTTATCAGGAACCACTGTACTAACTTATTAAGAACCATTGTACTAACTTATTAAAAACCATTGTACTAACTTATCAGGAACCACTGTACTAACTTTTAGGAACCGCTGTACTAACTTATTAGTAACCGATGTACTAACTTATTAGTAACTGCTGTACTAACTTATTAGGAACCACTGTTCTAACTTATTAGGAACCACTGTACTAACTTATCAGGAACCACTGTACTAACTTATTAGGAACCACTGTACTAACTTATTAGGAACTACTGTACTAACTTATTTAGAACCACTGTACCAACTTTATTAAGAACCACTCTGCTAACTTATTAAGAACCACTGTACTAACTTATCAATCAGTTAAGGGATAGTAAACCTGAGGGAAAAAAAAATGCTATTCAAAAGCTGATGTACTAAGCCATTGACTTGACAAAACATGTGCAACACTAAGTTGATTCACTGTGATGGTCAACAATGTAGTCAGCTGGCTGTGGGGACATGTGACTGCCTAACACTGTTCAGATGTAATCCTGATGAAAATGGGAGTAAGTGCAACAGAGCTAGTTTTAAAACACGAATTCAATGTACCACATTAGCAAGCTCAGCCCGGGGGGGGGGGGGGTGTGTGTGTGTGTGTGTGTGTGTGTGTGTGTGTGTGTGTGTGTGTGTGTGTGTGTGTGTGTGTGTGTGTGTGCGCGTGCGTGCGTGCGTGCGTGCGTGCGTGCGTGCGTGCGTGTGTGTGTGTGTGTGTGTGTGTGTGTGGGGGAAAAACAAAAAAAAAATAGAAATAAATGGGCGTTTCAACAGAAGACTTTATCAATGTACACTACAAAACAAGAGTCCCGGACACTAGTTAGAAGGGAAAGTCATGTGACCATTCTTCTTGTTAGAGTGCTCAATACATTGATAAAGACTTCGGTAGGATTTTTTTTTTTTTACAGTGGTGTTTATGTACTGGTGTGTGTGGCACGCGCACCATTTTAAAAAAATTGAGCTTCCATGCCATAGTTCAGTGCCTTTGTTTTCAGATGCAGTTGTCCATTTTATCAGATGACAAATGTTGTATCCAAATGTACACATGTGTGTCCTCTGCCACTGTTTACTCCCCTTTAATGGCTGGTTTACTGAACAATGAATTTCACAAACACTCTTTAAATGACAAAAATCCTTCACCAAAATGGAATGTACCGAACCAATGGAATTCATCACCTTGTTATACATATTTAAAGTTTGTAAAATTCTTCTGCATGACCATAATCTGCATCTGATCAATGACCGCATCATTTTAGCTGTTGAAGGCCCAACAGTTGATGGTCTGCTTTCCACAAATGTTTGGCCATCCCTGAAGGCCACTGTACCAATCTTATGGGTGTGTGGTTCTCATGCAATGTCACCAAAAAACTTGCTGAATCTATTGTATGGCTTCCACTTGGGTATCTGGAAGTTTATAACAAATTTTAATGCAAACTTTGCTGCATGAGTCGTTTTGTAATTTTGTAAACCTGACAAGCATTACCTCCACTAATTTACTCACTAACTGCGTGTGTACAATCCTGGATTTTGCCAGGATCAATTGTTTGCTCCTTAGGATAGTGATGGGCATTTTGTGTGATAGGAACGGGGCAATTATGAGGTGACTCATCTGCAGTCGAAACCTCGACCACTACTTACTACTACTCATTGACTGACAGGGATGGATATTCTAGGGACAGGAATAAAATTATCATGAAAGTTCAATACATCTGCCTCGGGCCCTAAAGGTCAGGGGTTTGTTTCAAATCAGCATCGTCTGGTTCATGCGTGAAGTTGTACAGCGATCTCTAGGGATCATCACTAGAGCTATGGAGTTGGTGCTTTGTGTGGTGTTCTCGACAGGCGGGTAGCTGTGCTGTGGAGAGAGACTGAACCATACACGATAAAATCCACTGCAATGATGTCGATCCTCCCACCTTCAACCTTTACATCCCTTAATTTCTCTGTGTTAATTTCTTTGTGTTAGCTAAAAGAACCTCACATACTAGATTTGTTTTTATGAGGAAACAAATGTTTCTTCATTTTAGCGTTTACCAGCTGGACTTTGGTCTTGTTCAATGAACTCAGCTTTGCATGCACATCCATTTTACATGGCTTGTCTGTGTGAAGATTGTTGCTTCGTCACTTCTCAGGCAGATGCTCTCTGACTCGGGATCAAACATGAATCTCATTATCGGTGGCCAGCCCTCCAGCTGGGAACATGTTTCGAGGATGACCACAAAGAGTTGTCGATAGGTCTAGACCAATATCAGCCCTGGTTCTGGTGCACCCCTGCATGTTCAGCAGCTGTGCATCGCTGTGGAGGTGATGAGGCTCTAATACTACCTGAACAACCTAATCATCGTGCAGAACAGTGCAACTAGATCCCATGCTTTAGGGTCTACCACATCCTTCTGTCAGAGGACACCCAACGTGCTGCATGGATTTCTTTCTATGGGTTCAATGCAGGTTGGATACTTTTTTTTTTTTTAAATCAGATCTCTCATACAAAAAAGGCCACTATCATCATGTGCAGATGTGAAAGATCTGGTAGTATAAGCAAACAGGCCTACCTGTGAGATAGCCGGAGAATATCAAACTTTCATCCAGAGTTAGAGTGGTAGAGCTGCCATCACTGTGAACTAGACTAGCACGGAAATCCTTGGCTATCAGATTGGTGCCCGATTTGAGAGTTAGGTCAAAGTCTCTTCATTCATTTCAAAAATAAGTCATATGTGATTAAACAGTATAAACAATTCACATTTTCTGCAGAAAACAACAGCAGCAACAAGAACAACCACTGCTGTTGCACTGAGCTTTCTTCTTCCCCCTCTTCATTTTTTTCTATCCTCTTCTTTTTTTTTTCTCCTTATTTTCTCCAACTTTTTTGTTACAATCGTCTTGCTTGCATCAGTACAGTACCATATGGAATAAATTAATTATTCCTTAGATCAAGAATTAACATTTGGAACATTTCCACATTTGTTCTAGACCTTCTTTAACAGTCAATAAAGAGTAAGGTGTGGGAATTTTATTAACTCCTCTGGCTTTTGTTTCCCATTTTTTTTTAAATTTTTTGTCGCTCCTTTCCTCAGTCTCAGATGGTATGGATACTATTCTTGCTCTACTGCACCATTCCCTCACTGGATCTCAGAACCTTCACCATCTCCACCTGAGTTAACTAACAATCTAAGCAGATCCAAGCATAAAATATAAGAACACACAGAATTGGAACCAGCTAATGAAGCCTCAATCTCTATTTTCAAGCTGTATATTATGGCAGCATCTGGTTCTCTTTTGGTGCCATCATTAACAGTTCTATAGTTCTTTAGTGGAGTCGTACACCTATTTGGGCAGTAATGTAGATAAAGATGGAGGAACTGATAGAGATATTAAAAAAAGAATACAAAAGGCAAGAGGAGCTTTCATAGCACTAGGGAATTTGTGGAGGTTAAAAGAAATACTAAACTAAAATTTTTTAATTCTAATGTAAAATCAGTACTTTTGTATGGGGCGGAAACATGGAGAACAACTAAGGCAAATTCTAATAAATTACAGACATTCATTAACTGGTGCCTGCGCAGGATAGAGGGAATTAAATGGCATGATAGACTAACTAATGTACAACTTTGGGAGAGAACTAAACAGGCTCCAGTGGACCAAGAGGTGAGGAAAAGACGCTGGCTTTGAATAGGACACAAACTAAGAAAACAGGAGAACATGATAACTAGAATGTCTTTGCACTGGAACCCACAGGGGCAAAGGCATAAAGGTATGCCAAAAAACACAGTGAGAAGAGAGCTGGAGAATGAAGTTAGAAAGATGGGGAGGACATGGGGAGAGTTTTATGTAATGGCGAAGAATAGAATGACTTGGCGCGAGTTGGTTGAGGGCCTATGCTTCATTGGGAGATAGAAAGGCTGAAGAAGAAAAAGTTCTTTAGTCTGTTTTTGTGACAAACTGTAGCTTTCCTAATTCAGATATTCTGGTTAAATTCAGTTGCAGGTGATTTGCAGGCAGAACACTTTGCAATAGTGTTGACAATTATATGTGAGTCAAATGTCCAGCAGGCAATAGTGAAGTACTGAACAAAAAATGGCAGGGTTCATTTGTATGCTTATTTGTTTCTCCCTTCCCCATGTATACCATGGTTTTAACAATTTTTCTTTTGGATCAAAAGGTCTAGGTAATATTCTATAGTCACAATAATTCTTGAGACTTATGGTGTTTGTTTAACAATAATTAATTTAAACACAACAAAACACAAACAAAATCATGAAAAAGAGTCTGTCAGTGCTAAGCCCGCATGATGAACATCTAAACACTGAAATAAATTGTTACCTGTCAAAGACTCGGAACTTGACATGTTTGAAGAGGCTACTGCCGCCATCAACTGACCTCTTGATGCTTGATGTCTCAGACACTTGACTGAGAGTCTCAAAGTACTTGAGGTTTGCCACACTGATTGCTGCAATTTTAAATAATATGTCACATCCACTGCAGTCTTCACAAAGGCTTGTATGAAGTATCTGAATATGCCACTCCCCCATTCAACATCTGTGATCAGCTCATAAATGTAGTGAGGAAATACTGCTTTTCCCCCCCCCCTCTCCCCCTCTATTCTTTCTCCCTGAAATATCACTATTTTGGTGTGGTAAAAAGGGTTGGGATCTGCAATAATGCCAAGAGCTACGTGGACAGTAGCATTGCTATTGGTAGGGTCTCAACATATTGGACAGGTCAGGGAATATGAGCCAGTTAAAGAGAGATACAGACCTGCTGTAATGTAGGTATATAGGTATAATGGGGACAGTCAAATGCTAAGGATGAAAGCAACTCCTCTTCCCATATTCCCATACTTTTACTCAACACCCCCTTTCCCACCCTTCCCATTCATCTTTGCTCACAACCCTCTGCATGCTGGTAGAAACTGAATGCACTGAGCCACAAGCTTGACAAAACAGTGCAACATAACTAATTTCATAAGGATGATAATATTCTCACTTTCCCCATCTTCTAAATTCAAACTGTAGTATGTAACCACTTCTAACACCTCTGGATTGCAGTCATCTTCCAAAACCTGAGTGTTGTGTGTGCATCCGTTTGGACACAGATGGATACTGGCGAGAGAGTGAGGTCGACGAATTGCGCAACTCTTCCTCACTTAAATCCAAGTCCTTGTGCAAGTCACAGCAGTTTCTGGCTGTCAGACAAGTGACCATCCAACATCGTTTAGATGACATTGTCCAGTTTCTGGTGGCAAGTACTGTCTCCCAAACAGGCAACTACTGTTTCTCAAACAGGCAAGTACTGTCTCCCAAACAGGCAATTACTGTTTCTCAATCAGGCAAGTACTGTCTCCCAAACAGACAACTACTGTTTCTCAATCAGGCAAGTACTGTCTCCCAAACAGGCAATTACTGTTTCTCAGTCAGACAAGTACTGTCTCCCAAACAGACAACTACTGTTTCTCAATCAGGCAAGTACTGTCTCCCAAACAGGCAATTACTGTTTCTCAATCAGGCAAGTACTGTCTCCCAAACAGACAACTACTGTTTCTCAAACAAGAATAACAAGAATAGACCCACTGCTTACCTAAAAGTATGTCGTAAGAGTCGACTAATTGGGAGCTTCCTTTAAAGTCGGATTGCATCTGCCTGAGAGGCAAGGAACCAGCAGTCTGCATACAAATGAGTCAGATCGGTAAAACGGATGCACACGCAACACTCAGGTTCTGAAAGATGACTGCCGTCCAGAAAGCAATGGCAAGCTACTTGATGTAAATTTGCCTAGAGAAACCACACAACAGCCAGGGGCTGCTATGGTTAATTCTGCAACGTCCTGGAAAGGATATGCAACTAACCCTTTAGTTGGCTCTGTTGCTAAGTCAATGAGAACGCTTTGTAATGATGGGGTACGGGGTTCGATCCCAGCTGCGGGTTTTGCGCCTTGCTTTGGTTTCGACAGTGTATCAGGGGCTGACCGTCTGGAAAGCAATGGCAAACTACTGGATGTAAATTTGCCTAGAAAAACCAACAGCCAGGGGTTGCTGGGTTTGGTTCTGCAACGTCCTCTAAAGGACGCAACTAACCTTTAACCTCCTTAGATCGCATCAAAGCTGTCTTTTTCATGGCTCTTGGTCGCGAGCAATGCTAAACCATTTTATTTGGCGCACTTAATCTGGTCACAATTATAACCGAAAGCTCCCCCTACAGATGGTACTGTTAATTAACAACCAGTTAAGAAACAACATCGCTAAATGCTTTATAATTTATAGTAGTAGTACAGTTCAGTGTCTCAATCTCGGCGCCATCTTTGTAGGTAGTCAATCTAGAAATCAACTTCAGTTGCAATGTTAGCAATATGAATATTGGCTCCAGAACCATATCAGTGCCTTGAGAACATTAGAAAAGAAGAACAGTGTCGAACTTACCAATGTGTGGATATAACGACAGTGAGATACAGAACAGGACGATGATCATATTTTCTTCGCCTCAGTTTGTAGCAGCCGGTTACAAACGTCGCATGCCTCATGGCCAGGGTTTATCCCCAGTCGCGGCCTACAGTTCATCCTTGCAATTCCAAACCAAATCAAAATAAATGTTGTTTCGGCCTCCACCACCTTGTTCCTTACAACCTGGTTCTAAACCACTTGATGAAAGGGGTATGCCTACCCTGTATGTAAAGACTTGACTCGGCGGATTGTGCGGATGAAACCTTTTATTGGTTCAACGGTTAAGAAGGCGTTTACCAGCAGGTTCTATGGAGAGCTTTGAGCAAGACAGGGCACTTAAGACGCCCTGGTCATCCACTGCACCTAGGTTCATTTCTAATCGTCTTGACATTGTCCTGCCATTGGATCAAGATGGACACAGGCGAGAGAGTGAGGTCGACGAATTGCGCAGCTCTTCCTCACTTAAATCAAAGTCCTTGTGCAAGTCACTTTCATCCAGCTACTGATCAGTCACCTTCGTACTCATAATCATTGTCAAAGACTCGGAACTTGACATGTTTGAAGAGGCTACTGCCGCCATCAACTGACCTCTTGTTAATGGATAAATGTGGTCTTCATCAGTCGTGATGGACGAACAACATACATTACTTCCTACCTTACCGTTTCAGGTATCGAAGGAGATATCAGGTTATGCTTATTGCTTATCTAGCCGCCTTGATAAAAGACGTAGTGTTGTTATCATTCCATGTTGTTCTCGGTCTGCCTCGGGATTTTCCTTCTTCTCTTTTCGTGAATGCCTTATATGGTATGCCTTATATGTCGGCGTCTGTGGCTTAGGGGTTGCGAACGCGCTTCGTATTGCTGGGTGCCGGAGATTTGCCTTGCGTTGGTTTCGACAGTGGTACCGAGAGATGACTGTTCGGAAGCAGTGGCAAACTACTGAACGTAAGATTTGCTTAGAAAAACCACAATAGCAAAAAATCCTGATGTTGGTTTTGCAACGTCATGTAAAGGATACGCAACTAGCTTTCTTTTTAAACTTATATTGTTATGCCTCAAAGGGCATCCTCTGCGAGTCGGCATTGCAAACTGATTTGCTGTCTGTGTGGTAATTTAGAATTGGTTCTGTGCCAACATGTTCTCTTATGACCTTATTTCCGATTTCATCTCTTCTGGTCACTCCTGCAGCCTTTCTCGGGCATCTAATTTCCATGGATCCTTCTTTTTGTGTGTGTGTGTGTGTGTGTGGTAACAATCTAAAAATATATAATATAACTTGTGGTTTATAGTTGCTGGCATAGTTTGTTGGTAGAGAAAGACTACAACTTCCCGACAGTTCTTATCCCATCAATAACGTCAGACAACTGTAAGTTAAATAAAAAAAAAAGTACTTTCAGGTTTTTGTTGCTGTTGTTGTTGAATTAAGGAATCGATATCACAGCATTCGGAATAACCCCATAAACACCATCTTCAGCAAGAAGGCGAAGAGTTGCAATTCTGATGGCACCAGTAACTGCCTGATTGTAAATCCGTCTCGTCCTTTCCCTGAGTGTTGAGAGTCGGACAGATCCCCTGGTAACTCCTTGCAGCGCCATTCTCCCCAGACCATAATGATCTATTTATGACTGCGCCCCCCCCCCCTTTTTTTTCACTCTAGAAAGTGGTTTGATTGCTTGCTCGGTGGCTGACATTAATTTTTCTACATCTTCTAACACTTCATACATTTGATTCACTAACATGATCATTCCTAGAGCCACATCAGTCGCCGCTAACTTTGTTGCATAAGATAGTCAGATCGGAGATTTAGCCACATCAGTCGTCTTTAGCGCCGCTAACTTTGTTGTATAAGATAGTCAGATCGGAGATTTAGCCAGGTCGTACTGCTTGCCGACATCAGAAACACAAACACCATTCTTCTGTCTAGTGATTATTATTTCCATCTTCGAGACTGCCGATTTGTTCGTGACTAGAGGTGTTCATGATCTGATTGTACCACTGTAATAGTAAAGTAAAGGACCCGTTTCGACGCCTTCAGGCGTATAGGGCTAGACCTATATTTTTAAAGACCTATCGGCACAAGATGAGTGATGTGGTCAGCATCACGCCGGCCGCCTTTACTTCCCACGACTGCACCCGACACCCACTCAAGGCTGACCACTGTAATGACTAAACTACAAAACGCAAAATTGCCTGGTAAAATTATGAACAGGGAAGTTATGATAGGATTGGTTCTGCTACGTAATGTAAAGGATATACAACTTTGTTGTTGTTGTTGGTTGTAAGTTATCACAGTCGATGTCACTGCACATTGGGCATTCTCATGCGTTTTGTCCTCTGATACAGTAGCCACGCCAGGCTACCTCTACTATCTGTTCCAACATCATAGGCCACAATATAACAATACTACCCCTTGGAGGGATTTGGTTGAACACGGTCCAGTTTATTTTATCAACAACACAAGAAGAGCCGTCCTTACCCACACAGGCCTGCTGGTGACGCCTGGCTGGTGTCGCCGTTACGAATATCCTAATTATCATTTATGTGGAGACTGACCAGAGTATTTAGGATTAGTCTTGCTGGTCTGCCATCCAGATTGATATTCTTTAATATCATAAGGATGGTATGGTAAACTTTCAAGTGCAGCCTGGAGGGACACACCGGACTGATCGATCATAAGAAAACAAGCAGATCTATTTAAGTTCTTGGTTCCACCTAACTTATTATTAACAGGGTGGTCGCTTTAAGGCGGGTAACAGACTAGGAAACACTCGTGGCAGCAGCAGCCTGTGAACAATGAAATCGTAGTGAACTACATCCAAGACTAGCCTTGCCTGGGTTTGAATGTACAAAAAAGCCTATACTGCTCGGGGTTTTACACAGCTCAAGGCCCGGTCAAGTCTAAATCGGGCCCTGTACTGTATTATGTTGTCTCTTCAATGGTGCCAAACCCAATCACGAAATCTACGAAAACGAACGTTTCTCTAAACAGGCAGCTGCTGAAATCGAGTAGTCAAACCGTTTGCCTCGCTCTCTGAAGGTCGTCGGGTTCGTTTCACTACTGCGCTGGTTAGTTCACGATTGTGATTTGTGCGGAGGTCCCATGTGGATCTTCGCCGGAGCTACGTAGCTGGTGCTCTTGACGACGCTCTCGGCAGGCGGCTAGCCGTTCTCCTGAGAGATACCGAGCCACACGGGATAAAACCCGGTGCAATGATGTCCATCCTCTCGATTGTGACTTCGACTTTGATTTTTGGAGATAAACGCAACAAGAACTTGGTTGTTACGAAGGCCGGTTAAAGACCCTCGAAATTATCACAACATAGACATAATCAAGGTTCAGACTCTAACTATTGTTTTCATGACATCCATGGTGGGTGCAGTGCTGGTTACATATGTCAGCTAAATCAGCTAGAGATTGGGAGCCTCACACTTTGTATGGTATAATTTTTTTTTAAACACAATTGGGGAAATTTTTAAAATGTTTTAAGTTTTAACTTAGACAATTTTACAGGAGTAAATACATTTTCTGTGATTTTGCAAATACTTTCATTAAAAAAAAACAATACTAATTAAACTACAAAATATTTCTATTATCCATGTTTTTAAAAGGTGCAAATATTTTAAAGGTTTCTAAGATTAGCTGGTGTCGACTGGTAGGGCCTCGGATTAAAAAAAAAAAAATATATATATATATATAGATTAGTGGCTAAATCTAAACCTGGTCCTGGTGGGTGATTTATGAACTGCAATAACTTTAAACAGACGAATTCATACTAAGAACAGGAGTAAGACAGGGTTGTGTACTATCACCACTACTAATCAATATATACATGGACAGAATAACAACAGCAGCAAACCATGTAATGATAAGCGAACTGTTAACTACACCAAGCAGTGAGACAGAGTTAGTTGAAAGAGATCATTATAATGAAGTATATCCCCAAAAACATACAGACGACCAAAGCCATGAAACGAAAAAGAACTTCTCCACGTAAATGCGCTACACACAGTATATAACCCTGAAGATCAGCATCATCAAAAAAGAAATTCTGAAAATAAGTAGAAAACCTAGTATACTAACTTATTCAAGTTAACAACGAACAACTCAAACGGCCACTTGATGCGAATGCAAACCAACCAACTGCCTCTACGAGCATACAACGAACAGCACTACTGCCCTAGAGCAAGAGGCAGACCGAGAGTACGATGGATAGACAATATATCAGAGATCCTGAGGCAACACAGACTAACAACAACACGTGCAACACACCTGGCCCAGGATAGAAAACTGCGACTCCCCACTACGCTGTTAGGCAACTGTGGACAAGACAAGACAAGACAAGACAATAACTTTAAAGATATTTGGGAGCCACAGCGTGTATCAAAATCTGCAGGGGTCTCAACAAATGTACATTTTTAATAACACAAACGCAATCTTCCTATGAATGAGACTTTCAGAGGAATATACAATATAATTTATGTCATTTCCCAAACACGTTATGAATTATTCGTTTAATAAAAATTAAATGATAATAGATTTCCATCATTCATTTAAAAGGCAAATTTAAATGGTCTGGGATAAGCTGGCGTTTTTGAAAACAGTACAGGCCTCATGGTTTTTTATAGCTCACGGCCCCATCAAGAGTACATCGTTCTCTTCCTGGCCAGCATAAGAGTGCCTTTCCACAAAGTATGTTTGTCAATTATATATATATATATATATATATATATATATATATATATAATATATATATATATATATATATATATATATATATATATATAATACTAGCTGTACCAAGCCACGCGTTGCTGTGGCATAGTTTGGCTAAATGGAAATGAAAGAAAATAGAAATCGCTCGTGTCTTATACAATCATTGTCTGCTCAGATATAGAGATAGTCTTGATCCCCGCCCCCCCCCCCCCCCCCCCCCCCGCCCCCCCCCCCCCCAAACCACCACAACGAAATCCACCTACTACTCTCTCCCTCATCAAAGGTTTCTGGAAAAGAAAGACAATGGAAATTGCACGTGTCTAATATAGTTGATGTTGTAATCATTATCTGCACAGATATAGAGATAGTCTGGTTTTCAAACTTTAGAACACGCACCTTATAATTGTGTCCTTATATTAGTGGTCGTTTAAATGGTGTAGTTAGCACAGTAACAAAAATGGTTATTTGGTTATCACATGCTAAAGCTGTTTGTATTTTTATAGGAGACGGAAGTAAAGCTACAACTGTACTTGTAAATAACAAAGTAAGTCGTAAAAAATAGAAAAGCGGAGGTAGCGTTAGTAAAATATAAACAAATTAGGTAATGAGAACTTGAAAATCACGTGTAAAGCTCTTTAAGTTCTCTTAAATTTAAGTCATTACCCCCTCCCCTTCCCTCTTCCACCGACTACTGCTCTCTCCCTCTTCGAAATATTTGAAAATCCTTACGTGGCGATATTTTGTTGTTGCTGTAACTGACATTGACATCCCTGTCCACCCGAACTAAAATGGGGAGCAGGAATTGTAATAGGTAGTGAATGGGGCTAGTGTAATATTTACCACATCATGCCTCAAGTACCAGTACAACTACTACCACGACCACCACCACAGTAGCTAAAATAATGTCACTGCTATCTGTGTTACCATCGGAGTAGACAGAGAGTCGTGAGCCAGAAGATTTGGTTCCGCATTGCTAGTGCTGTCGCCACAGACTGGTCAGGTTAGGATGTATAATTTCGCTTCCCTACAGAAGAACGCCATAACCTTACCGGCGGTCTTCACATGAGAGCACTACGGTGTAACAGCCCAACCACAACTACTACTGCTGCTGCTAGTTTAAGTGGGTAAAGCAGTTACTGTGACTTAAAGCTCTCTCAGTAATCAGTTTGCCACCCCCCCCCCCCCCCCCAAATTCACCGACTACTCTTTCCCTCATCGAAGTAGTTGAGAGGGGAAAAAAAACCAATTGAAAAGCAATTAAAACAGGAAAAAATACACCAGAATTAGGAAATGAACGCTATGGTAAACAGCACAGCCTAAAATTCCAACGCAGATGTAATAATTAAATCTAAATGAAAATAAATGGAAAGCTGTGAAATTTCAGCGTAACCATGCAATCGAAAAGTTTAAAATTAAATCATAAGTATGTGAAATGGTCAAATTTAATTATCAACTGGTTTACCCACAAACCTGTCCTTGTTTTTTTTTTTTTAAATATATATCATTAAGGGCCATATGGCTAGTGCTGTCGCCACGACAGTGCAGGTGAGGATTTTTTTTGGCACTAAGTAAAAAAAAAAAATAAAAAAAAAAACTACTGCGGATTCGAACCCTGGCCTCCCTCTCAAGAGCTGAGTGTTCTAACCATTCGACCAAGCAACCACTCAATCGGAATAACGAAAAGAGAACATAACTATTTTAGATGTGTGTCCCTACTATAGTGTCCCGATTTTAACACAACTCAAAACAGCAGGCAATTGTTTTCTCATAGACAGATATTTCAAATATATTAATGAAACGGCACAACAAAAGAATTCGCGTGTCTAACACGGTTAATGTCGCAGTCAATGTCTGCGCAGACGTCGAGATAGTCCCTGATGCGCCCCCCCCCCCCCCCCTCTTTTTCCCTACCAATCCATCGGCTACTTTTCAACTTATCGAAGGATGTTTGAAAAAAAAAAAACAGAAAATAGAAATCGTGTCTAATATAGTTTTTGTGGCAATCACTACCTGCACAGATATAGATATAGTCTTGTTTGCTGTACCACGACCTACTCTATGTATTAGAGGAGGTGTTGGCTGCACGGCGCATGCGCAAGTACTAACGTGGCTATAATTAGAGATCACTAAAATTATAAATATTAGTTTCGAATATTATGGCCTAAATTGTGGTCACCTATCTCTAACAGTGACAGGTTGAATTTCAAACCATGATGGTTCAACATCCGGTATCAAAACAAACATATCCTGAAAATTTCAGCTAAATCGGTTCAGTAGTTTCCGAGTCTATAGGGGGCAAACAAACACCCAAACATTGATTTATATATATATATATATATATATATATATATATATATATATATATATATATATATATATATATATATATACACACACACACACGCACACACAAATATTTTACGGGTATCCCCTCTTTTTATTTATGTGAATAACGTGTAAAACAATGGAACCTACCAATCAAAATCTCAAATGTTTTTGTATTTTAGACAAAGCATTACGGTCTGCAGCGCTTGTAAATTGTTGCTGTGTTTGTTATTCGACCTATGCTCCGTTAATACACATTTCTGTAACCGGTGGTGCCATTTCAGTGGTTTGAAATGAATTCTGTCCGTATTCCTAGTTGTGGATTTCAAACTGTACGATAGACATGCCAACAAAGACATCATTGGGGGGGGGGGGGGGAGGGGGTGCCTAGTTGGTTGTGTTCTTAGCAGGCATGTTTCAATATCGAGGTGTACACGCCTTCTGGAAGTGACAGGCTCGATTCTCGACACGGTGACTATAGCTCTCGATTTTTATTCTGTCTAGTGTGTCCTTCTGTCTTTCTAATTCTTTCTATGAGTATCCGTCAATACCTTGTCTTTTGTTTATTATATATATATATAATATTTATACGGCTTTATTGGATCCCAATCAGTTTATTTATGTGAATATTGCAACTCAGCCTACTCTAGTTACTAAACTACAGTGTTTTTTTTTTTTCCAAATGTACACAGAAGCTGTGCTGTTTATTTTGTTTACTCTATAATCAAGACGAAGGAGATTTTGGAACTCAAAAAGACCCAGTTTCACAACTAGAATGAACATTAATTTAAAACTACCAAACTTAACCAGTTAATAAAAAAAAATTAACACAGGTAACCGATGAACAAATACAAGGCTACTTTAGAACTATCAGTTTCAAAAAACAACAACATTTATTTCACTTTACAAATGGGATATTCTGGCGGATTGTATGCACTTTAGATAAGCATAGACAACAAACAATAAGCAGTATGACTGATTAACTGTAGTCTTCTTTTCCTGCGTTCGCCCTTAACATAGCGGTTATTGTGGTGTGCAGCAAGACTGCGATATCAGTATTTAAACATAAAACATTCGATTTTAACATGCAATTTAAATATTGCAGCAAACAATAAAATGCACATATTTACAATAATAACTTGGAAGCTGTTAGAATTAGTATGTGTACTAGTAATTTAAAAAAAAAATATCTTGTTCAATTCTTAGTGTTATAACTGGGTATAAAGTGTTCATCGAGTTTTCACAGTGTGTGTGTGTGTTTATGTATATATGCGTGTGTGTTATTGTAAATATTGTGTAATATGAAATAACAATTAGGATAAGGAATCCCGCATTATGTAAACAGCAAGATCATATGGTCATCTTAGATTCCATCGAAAGACAGAGGATAGGAAATGCTATTTGTGTATTTGAGTTATCAAGAAAGTATTGTGTGCC
The DNA here is from genome assembly GCA_905116865.2 of Candidula unifasciata. Taxonomy (NCBI): domain Eukaryota; kingdom Metazoa; phylum Mollusca; class Gastropoda; order Stylommatophora; family Geomitridae; genus Candidula; species Candidula unifasciata. The sequence goes on from CAJHNH020004202.1 coordinate 26,059, forward strand.
TCATTCTTTGATAGCCAGTCCGCAGATGTAAAACAGAAATAATAAAAAGTTAAAGAACAGTGATCCAATAAACTGTACACATTCATTAACTCTTTTGGAACCAGCTTTCTATTACATAATTATTTATGCGGCATAAGCAGTACACACTTTAATGTCATATTTTTTTGGATTTGAATTATTTATCAAATTTAATGTGGAACAAAAAGAGGCAACTAACAGCTGGAGTACAATGAATTAATGAATAACAGAACTGACAAAAAGGAGTTAAAGAAATAACAAAGAGTTTTCAATTAAACATATAATAGGTTTCTCTGGTTTAAAAAGTGTTAACACGAACATGCACAGAACGTGGCCAGAATGGTATGAAAGATAAACTAAAGTAAGGACAACTAAACAACTTCATGCACAAACTAAAGTAAGGACAACTAAACAACTTCCTGCAAAAACTAAAGTAAGGACAACTAAACAACTTCCTGCAAAAACTAATGTAAGGACAACTAAACAACTTCCTGCAAAAACTAATGTAAGGACAACTAAACAACTTCTTGCAAAAACTAATGTGAGGATAACTAAACAACTTCCTCCAAAAACTAATGTAAGGACAACTAAACAACTTCCTGCAAAAACTAATGTGAGGACAACTAAACAACTTTAATGTATAGGACAACTGCAACTTCCTGCAAAAACTAATGTGAGGACAACTTAACAACTTCCTGTAAGGACAACTAAACAACTTCTTGCAAAAACTAATGTGAGGATAACTAAACAACTTCCCTACAAAAACTAATGTAAGGACAACTAAACAACTTCTTGCAAAAACTAATGTGAGGATAACTTAACAACTTCCTCTAAAAACTAATGTAAGGACAACTAAACAACTTCCTGCAAAAACTAATGTGAGGATAACTAAACAACTTCCTGCAAAAACTAATGTAAGGACAACTAAACAACTTCCTGCAAAAACTAAAGTAAGGACAACTAAACAACTTCTTGCAAAAACTAATGTGAGGATAACTTAACAACTTCCTGCAAAAACTAATGTAAGGACAACTAAACAACTTCCTGCAAAAACTAATGTAAGGACAACTAAACAACTTCCTGCAAAAACTAATGTAAGGACAACTAAACAACTTCCTGCAAAAACTAATGTAAGGACAACTAAACAACTTCCTGCAAAAACTAATGTAAGGACAACTAAACAACTTCCTGCCAAAACTAATGTAAGGACTAAAACTTAAACAACTTCCTGCAAAACTAATGCAAAACTAAAGGACAACTAAAACTTCCTGCAAAAACTAATGTAAGGACAAAACTAAACAATTAAAGATGCAAAAACTAATGTAAGGACAACTAAACAACTTCCTGCAAAACTAATGTAAGGACAACTAAACAACTTCCTGCAAAAACTAATGTGAGGATAACTAAACAACTTCCTGCAAAAACTAATGTAAGGACAACTAAACAACTTCCTGCAAAAACTAATGTAAGGACAACTAAACAACTTCCTGCAAAAACTAATGTGAGGACAACTAAACAACTTCCTGCAAAAACTAATGTGAGGACAACTAAACAACTTCCTGCAAAAACTAATGTGAGGATAACTAAACAACTTCCTGCAAAAACTAATGTAAGGACAACTTAACAACTTCCTGCAAAACTAATGTAAGGACAACTAAACAACTTCTTGCAAAAACTTATGTGAGGATAACTTAACAACTGCCTACACAAACTAATGTAAGGACAACTAAACAACTTCCTGCAAAAAACTAATGTGAGGATAACCAAACAACTTCCTGAAAAAAAAACTAATGTAAGGACAACTAAACAACTTCCTGCAAAAACTAATGTAAGGACAACTAAACAACTTCCTGCAAAAACTAATGTGAGGATAACCAAACAACTTCCTGAAAAAAAACTAATGTAAGGACAACTAAACAACTTCCTGCAAAAACTAATGTAAGGATAACTAAACAACTTTCTGCAAAAACTAATGTGAGGATAACTAATCAACTTCCTGCAAAAACTAGTATAAGGATAACTAAACAACTTCCCGCGAAAACCAATGTTAGGATAACTAAACAACTTCTTGCAAAAACTAATGTGAGGATAACTAAACAACTTCCTGCAAAAACTAATGTGAGGATAACTAAACAATTTCCTGCAAAAACTAATATATGGATAATAAAAAAAACTACCTGCAAAAAGATGTTGACTCTCGGTAATACACTTTAAAAAAAAAACTGCTAACGGCATTACTAGAACATTCTTTCTCTGGCACCCACAGGGTAAAAGCTCTAGAAGAGAACCTAAAAACGAAGAAACGAGTTAGATATGTAGATAGATAGTACACTGCGAACATGTGGGAGAGCTGAATGAAGTAAGAAAAGATAGGAGGAACTTGGTATGAATGAACGAACAAACTTTATTTTCAAAGGTTCACAAACTAGGCACGTATCCCCGTCTTACATTCGGCTCTTTCAAACACCCATCTTTCACACAGCAGTTGCAGTTTATCGACAAACATTGTTATGTTCATATAAAAACATGTGTAAGGTGAGGGCCTATGCTCCTCTGGGAGATAATAGCCAAAAGAGGGTGCAGGTGTGTCGGGGAATGAACTCAGAGACAGACAGACTAGCCTGTTCTCCACAATTAGGTGGTGCATCGCAAGCTAGATGTAGTCAAGGCCCTGTGAACAGTGCCGAAGTGTGAATCGGCTATTCTGGTCTGGAGAGAATGGCACAATAGGGAGTGACCAGGGGCTCTGGTCGACACTTAACACTCAGAGGACAGGCACAAGGGACATAATCAAATGGCTGCAGGTAGTATCACAACTGGAACTCGGCGGTGTCTGAAAAAAAAAAATAAGACGGATGTTACATCTTAACTCAGCTTCATAGGCAAAATAAGAAAAATAGTATTTTCTTGGCTGATATGTTTTGCTATGTGTAGAATATAAAAGTGAAATGACTGTTGTTATTGTACTGGTTTGTATCTAGTATGACTGTTTCTCTCCATTAAGTCAAAACCACCACACACAGCATAAACTCTGTCCAGTAGCAAACTCCATTCAATCTTTGACACATTTGAATCCAATAACCAAACTCTGTCGGCTCTGTGGCTAAGTCGATGCGAACGCCTCGTAATGCCGGGGTGACGGGTTCTATCCTAGCTGCGGGCCATGCGCCTTGCGTTGGTTTCGACAGTGGTATCAGGGGGCCGACCATCCAGAAGCAATGGCAAACTACTGGACGTAAATTTGCTTAGAGAAACCACACAACAGCCAGGGGCTGCTGGGGTTGGTTCTGCGACGTCCTGTAAAGGATACGCGAATAACCTTTAAACCAAACTCTCAACCTTTAGAGTGCAGGACACACGAGTTACCCACTTCATTATGGAGACCGTCTGTAAAATACAGTGCAATCAATCAATCAATCATGTGCCGTCTCCGCGAAGAATTTTGGCTGCAATGAATCTCCAACACAGTCTTTTATCTTGGAAATATATAATCTCGGGCTACCTCTGTCCATCTCTTGATGTTGTCCTCCAACTCAAATTGTTGTCTTCGCCTTGCCCTCGTGCCTTCGACCTTACCCTTCAGTAAGAATTTTAAAAGCGTATTATGTCTTTTAATATTGCCCAAATAGTTCACCTGTCCATAATTTTTTTTTTTTTACATTTCTTTCAGTCACTTTTTGTTCAGAACCTCCAGAACCTCTGTATTTTTGATTGTTTTTGTTTCTATGAAAAACGACCTATACTCCAGTATATTCACATTTCCAGAGACGCAGTACGATATTTTAGTTGCCTGTACATTGTCCAGGTTTCTGTACCGTACAACAGTGTTGAGTATACACCAGTATTTGACGATTCTCATCATTACTGTGACCGGGCAGTCATCATTCAGCTATATCCGGTGTATTTATCTTTCCCAGTGCAAATGATCCCTCATAAGTACGTGCACATTTTTTCGTTGCGTTTCATGTCTGCTTCTTCTTCTTCTTCTTCTTCTCCTTCTTCTTCTTTTTCGTTTTCTTCTTCTTCTTCTTCTTCTTCTTCTTCTTCTTCTTCTTCTTCTTTTTATCGTTTTCTTCTTCTTCCTCTTCTTCTTCTTCTTCTCTCAATCGTTTTCTTCTTCTTCTTCTTCTTCTTCTTCTTCTTCTTCTTCTTCTTCTTCTTCTTCTTCTTCTTCTTCTTCTTCTTCTTCTTCTTCTTAGCGCTCACCGGCTGTAAACTCCAACGGAAAGTTCTGGTTGTTTGTCTACTCCTAGCCTTTGGCCTTGATCCAGAGTGATTGTTCTTTACCTATAATGTAGATGCACTGTGACAGTGAAGGAAACACCCCTAATGAGTCACCTCCTACGAAATGTTTGGGGGGGGGGGGGGGAGTCTATTCTTCAGTGGGTCTCCAAACCTGGAGCCCCGGAATGCACAGTGGGATTGTGTCAGTTATCTCTGACAGCTAGTTGGTTATTTAGCTGATATCAAACCGTCGAGTGCATAAATCCTTGGATCTATTGCTTTTTTTTATTTCCCAGTGTAAAGCGACTGGTCTCACTGTGTTGGTTTGTTACCATTCTTTGGCTTACTGCTCAAACTCTGTCTTATGACACATTTGATAAAAGGCTCACGTGGAGCAAACATAAAAAATATAGAAGGGAAGGCCAGTAGACGACTAGGGCTACTTAGAAAACTAGCAGGTACAAGTTTGGGAGCAAATGAAATAACCCTAAAGAAAGTTTATAATGGAGAGATCTGAACTTGGCAAGGTGGCTGTCCAAAAGTCTACTGTACTTCAGTGAGTGCTCTCCCACTGTGGTCTACCAGGAAATGAAACCGCAGATAAACGTGCTAAGAAAAGGGGCAGAATGTGACCAGGAAGAGAATGCAGTAACATACTGTGAGAAGAAAAGGGCCATCCAGCCCATCTGAAATGAATAGAGTCTAACCAGAGATGACTAACAGTAACTTGACAGGCACGGGCAGGACATAACAAACTTAACCAGCATATGCACAGGCTTCGTCTAAGTAATTCACTTTTGTGCCCCTGTGGGCTATTTGTGCAGACTACAGAACATGTCCTGCTAGACTGTCCCTTGTTCAGCCCATTAAGAAGGGAATACTGACCCAGTGAGTCATCACTGCACAAAAATTTGTATGGGACTAAAAAGGAACTCATAAAAACAGTGAAGTTTATCACAAGAACCTGTCTGTCGGTGTAAATCAGAAAGCGAACACAAGAAGAAGAAGAATTTCTTATGACTTGCTGTTTTTTTTTTTTTTTTGCAATCTGATCATGGCTGGAGATTTCAGTCATCAACTGAGTTGCACAAGCTTCGTACTTCTCCTAAAGCGAGTATTCCGTATGTTAGCCTGGTCGACTTCTCATCTGCGCTCCAATTCGCCCACACAAGCATCAGCTTGTTCATTTCCTCTTACACCTGTATATATAAGCCTTAACAATTAAACAGATTATTGCCAGTTATGGGCAGTTCAGTGACGCCAGCCACAGTCTTTGAAACCAGCCCATCTTGAGTCTTCATGTGTTTGTTACACACGTCTACCGTGCAATGCCTTATTAGGACTGCACAGCATCGGAGTCAGTACAAAGTCACAATCCACTGTCTCGAGAACATGACATAGCACATGGGGTGAGCACAGTATAGAGGCAATTTTCACATTCACTGTTTCAACAAGGTATCACAGCACGTGTAGTGAGCACGATATACAACTTTTCACATTCACTGTATCAATAAGGTATCACAACACGTGGAGTGAGCACGATATACAGCTGTTCACATTCACTGTTCCAACAAGGTATCACAACACGTGGAGTGAGCACGATATACAACTTTTCACATTCACTGTCTCAATAAGGTATCACAGCACGTGGAGTGAGCACGATATACAGCTGTTCACATTCACTGTTTCAACAAGGTATCACAGCACGTGTAGTGAGCACGATATACAGCTGTTCACATTCACTGTCTCAATAAGGTATCACAACACGTGGAGTGAGCACGATATACAGCTGTTCACATTCACTGTTCCAACAAGGTATCACAACATGTGGAGTGAGCACGATATCCAACTGTTCACATTCACTGTTCCAAAAAGGTATCACAACGCGTGGAGTGAGCACGATTTACAACTTTTCACATTCACTGTTTCAAGAAGGTATCACAACACGTGAAGTGAGCACGATATACAACTTTTCACATTCACTGTTCCAACAAAGTATCACAACACGTGGAGTGAGCACGATATCCAACTGTTCACATTCACTGTTCCAACAAAGTATCACAAAACGTGGAGTGAGCACGATATACAACTGTTCACATTCACTGTTCCAACAAGGTATCACAACATGTGGAGTGAGCACGATATCCAACTGTTCACATTCACTGTTCCAACAAGGTATCACAACATGTGGAGTGAGCACGATATCCAACTGTTCACATTCACTGTTCCAACAAAGTATCACAAAACGTGGAGTGAGCACGATATACAACTTTTGACATTCACTGTTCCAACAAGGTATCACAACATGTGGAGTGAGCACGATATACAACTGTTCACATTCACTGTTCCAACAAAGTATCACAACATGTGGAGTGAGCACGATATACAACTGTTCACATTCACTGTTCCAACAAGGTATGAAAACACACCGGGTACATTTTTTCTTCTTCTTTGACCACCGGCTGTAAGCTCCAGCGAGAAGGCCTGATTGCTGTTCTTTTAGGATTTTGACTTAATATCAGGGCCTGAGTTTTGCGTGTACATCCGTTTTACTCGCTTATTTGTGTGCAGTCGGTTGTTCCTTACCGCTCAGGCAGACTTCGAAGGAAACCTCCAATTAGTCAACATTTATAACATGCTTGTTAGGGAGGCAGCAGATCTATTCTTGTTTCCCCCACAATGGGGCCCCTGAACCTACGCTGGAAACATGGGGGTAAACACAGTATAGAACAGCGTCAAATGTTCACTGCATCAACAAGATATCATGGTATACACTCAAATCCCTCACTACAAGACAGGGTAACCATTCTTGTAACCGAATGTATTGTATTCTGTGAACAACTCCCAACTATGTTCCGCCTGCATGCAGACTAGTTCCATATGTATACTACAGATGTATAAAGTTGAGGATTATAAACGATTACAAACAGACAGTTTGTGCTACAAGAAAGTAAACCCCAAGTTTATCTCTTACATTTAATCCTGAGTGTCAACTTCATCTTTTATATCCCGAGACTAAAAAATAGTTCCATTCTCCTGACACTCACGGTACCTTGTCCACTGATGTTCCAAAACCACCGCCAGGCTCATCTAGTGTCTGAAATGAAACCAAGAAACTGTGAACTAAACAACACAACAGACCACTCAGTTTACCTCATGTCTTGTGCAAACTATCAACCAGTTCAACTATTTCCAAGCATGTGTGCCTTCTCACCAGTTCTGTTAAACATTCTGTATTATTTATGAAAGTATGGACTTCGTTAGCGATAGATGGTTAATGCAGAATTGCACAAATTTACAGCTACAGTATGTAAACGTAACCACCATTCCTTTGTCGCAAACAATCTTATCTGCCCCCCCCCCCCTCCTCCCCTCAACCATAAATCATAGCTCTCTCTCTCTCTCTCTCTCTCTCTCTCTCTCTCTCTCTCTCTCTCTCTTAACACCCACAGACACACACAGAGACACACACATACACTTAAGAATAATCCAAGAAAGGCTAAGACATAACAGAAATATCTGGAAACCGCTTGTTTCAACAGTCTTATAAGGCAAAGAAGATGGCGGTATACTGGGCACATCCTGAGGAAACTGACTACTGATTACTGATTTAAGCATCAACATCATAGCACACCGGGCGTACTCATAGAAGCTTTGTCTCCCGCAGAAAATGTCTTGAGGTGTAGATGCTGACTGTTCCCGCTGCAGACTGATTATACATACGGCGTTCTCTTTCTCTGCTAACTGTTGCCGCTGCAGACTGATTATACACACGGCGATCTCTTTCTCTGCTACGTCCCTCTTTGCCGGATCCACTACTAATTTCCACGTTCACACATTCTTACACATTTTATTTCGCGTAATCTCGTGTCTTCTATCAACATTCGTTCATATATGGTGTTCAAAACATCTTCCTTGTTCACTATGGGTGTTCCCGTAGCTGTCGTTTTTGTTTTTGTAGCCAGAAAATTCGCTCTTTCATTCTCTCCTACTCCCGCATGTTTCAGGCAGTATATCCATGTGATTCCCTGCAACGTTGGCGTACTGATACTTGGTATCCACTCATGCCGATTAGTCCATTTTGAACATTCGGCCGTACCGACTGAGAATCAGTCACAATAAATCCTCTGCTACCATTGTTTTCTGCTATCCAAATCAGAGCTGCAGTGATTGCCTCCACCTCCAACCTCATTAGCATGATTCATGGCAGTTCAATTTCTTCCTCTCCCGTTTCAAAAACCAGCTTTTCATCGAAGCATGATTCATGGCAGTGCCATCAAAAGCTTTGCTCACTCTTCCGAACACAGAAGGTAAAAGCTAATGCCCAAGCAGGGCAACTGTGACAACAAATGTATAGATTTACTATATCCACAGGGGTCAAATACACAGCCCTTTGAGAAGACAAATGGGTTGTTAGGTACTTGAGTATGCCCTGACTGAACATTAAATGTATAAATATAATTTTGAAACTTTTGTGTGTGTGTGTGGGAAAAAAACATAAAGTATATGTCAGTTTACGGGTCATGTTACAGCAGCAAAAAACAAAGGTTGTTGCAGTAATTAGCCTTCATGAGCAGAACGACAAATAGGAAATATATATATATATATATATATATATATATATATATATATATATATATATATATATATCTCGCGTGCAGGTGCACACACACATGAAAACAGATACCGATTTAATAGCATCTCTCTCACACACACAACATAGACGGAGACAAGAAAAAAATGCAGCCACAACTCAGTTATGTAATAATGACTCAGTGAATGAGAAAACGAGATTGTTAAATCTCACCTCGCTAAGTGTGCTGTCTGTGGAATCAAACAATGATTGCTCCCTTTTCCATGTCATGAATGCCTCCTCACTCTGAAAAGAGGGTGTGCATATTTGTGACTAACGACTAGACTCATGGCTAGGGTTATAGAATGAATTTAGACTACATTTCAACAACAAATTGTATACAAATATAAAAGGTATAACATAAAAACAATAAAACATACAAATAATATACAACATCAAAACAATAAAACATACAAATAATGTGCAACATTACACGAAAGGACATAAACAAACAAAGAATGTACGCAATTGCAAAGATACAAGATGTACAAACAAAAAATTTACACAACTGAAACGATATGAAACATACAAACAAAGAATTTACAACATTATAACGATAGGACACATACAAAGAATGTACACAATTGCAAAGATAGGATATGTACAAACAAAAATGTACACCTGAAACGATAGGACACATACAAACAAAGAATATACAACATTATAACGATAAGACATATACAAACAAAGAATATACACAATGACAACGACAGGATACAAGCAAACATAATAAAGAATGTACAACCATACAGCAAAAGGATATAACGAAAAAGAGAATGCACAACACAATCAGAAAAGGATATATAGTATGAATACAGACAATAGTACATTTACAAACACAGGCTAAACAACACTGACAAAAGGGTGTATTGTATGAACACAGACTGCTCGGTACTATAACAACATCATCATGTAGCAGGTCCTTTGCAGAACGTCGCTCTCATTACAGTCTGCCTGAAAGAAACTCGGTTTCTCGCCAGTTCTCCCGCCTCATGCACTTTCACACTCAAGGAGTCACTTATATCCTGTGCCCATCTTCGTGTCGGTCGGCCCCTGCCCCTCCTTCCTGGTACCATGCTTTCGGCTACAATTTTTTTCCAATCCGTCGTGGTGCTTGATATGACCAAAATATTTCAGCTTTCGAGAAAGGATGCTGTTTATTAGCCAATCTTCTTTGATGTTCAGATCTTTTAAGATGTAAATATTTCTCATCTTCTTTGTCCAAGATATTCTGAGAATCTTTCTATAGCGTTTCAGCTCAAAAGCCTCTTTTCTCTTTCTTAGGGACTGAGAGATAGTCCACGACTCATATCCGTATGTAGCCACAGAGAAGATGCATGCTCTCAAAATTCTAATTTTTATCTCCTTGCTGGTGCTTAACCATAGACTTTTAAGGCTGTTCAATCTTCGCATTTTTATGGCCATTCTCCTTTTAATTTCCGTCGAACAGTCTCCATTGTTGTTTATTATAGAGCCTAGATATTCTAAGTTTGTGAACACTGTACTTTAACAACATACATATACAAATACAGCATGCACAAGACTATAACGAAAGTGCATAATACTACAATAGCAAGAGAGTAGAGAGAGAGAAAGAAGAGAGAGAGAGAGAGAGAGAGAGAGAGAGAGAGAGAGAGAGAGAGAGAGAGAGAGACAAACACATACACTTCTTCGTTTTCTTTTCCTCCATTTACTTCATCAAAGTGGTAGCGGAAGATGTATGGGTTTTCTGTGCTCTTTTCTATTTGTTGTATAAGTTGGTTTTCATTTCCTTAAGGCTGTTCTAAATGCCATCGTTGCATCTTCTGTGTGGCCTTCCCTTTTCTCTGTGTCCATTATATTTCTTCATCGTACCTCTCTGTGGCAGTTGTTACCAGGGCATTCTCGTTAGATGACCAAACCATCTCATCTGTTGCTCTTGAATAAATTGTACAACTGGTTTTCAGCCTAATCGTCATCTAATTTCTTCATTTTTAAATGTATCTCTTATAAGATGTCTCTTCAGATTCAGTACGCAAATAAGACTAGAGACCAAGCAAGCCAATGTATCCAGATTTATAAGGAAGCATTGCTGGAACTACATCGCTCATGCCCTCAGAATGGATAAGACAAGACGTCCCCATCAAGCCCTCATTTGGACACCGGAAGATAAAAAAAATAACGGGGAAGACCAACAGAGACTCTGCAAAGAACCAACATCAGAGACGGCTCAACCAGGGGTCTGACAAACATCAAAGACCTAAAGGTACTGAATGGAATATCGACCCTAGATATTTGAATGCACCACCTTCACCTAATGTTTAAAAATTGACAAACTTCGATGTGCTAATTCTATATCTTATTAGAAGCACACAAACTGCACAAGACTGTAACAATCCCAGAAGCGGTACACTGCGACTATAGCACTATGGAATTAGGACATATAAGCACATAGTGTGCAATAATGCATTCAGACATACACAAACACATATTGTTCAGCATTAAAAAAGACGCATACAAACTGTACAAAATTACAATACGACATACCTAAACAACATTTTAATACGACACACATTGTACAACATTACACACAATACAACATTAGGATTTACAAGATGCACCCAGACACACACTGGACAACATTAGGATATACAAGACACATACAATCACACACTGTACAACATTAGGATATACAAGTCACACACAGATCCACACTGTACAATACTAGGATATACAAGACACACACAGACACACACTGTACATTAGGATATACAAGACACACACAGACACACACAGTACAACATTAAGATATACAAGACACACACTGTACATTAGGATATACAAGACACACACAGATACACACTGTACAACATTAGGATATACAAGACACACACAGACACACACTGTACAACATTAGGATATACAAGACACACACAGACCCACACTGTACAATACTAGGATATACAAGACACACACAGACACACACAGTACAACATTAAGATATACAAGACACACACTGTACATTAGGATATACGAGACACACACAGATACACACTGTACAACATTAGGATATACAAGACGCACACAGACACACACTGTACAACATTAGGATATACAAGACACACACAGACAACACAGTACAACATTAAGATATACAAGACACACACTGTACATTAGGATATACAAGACACACACAGATACACACTGTACATTAGGATATACAAGACACACACAGACACACGCTGTACAACATTAGGATATACAAGACACACACAGATACACACTGTACAACATTAGGATATACAAGACACACACAGACACACACTGTACAACATTAGGATATACAAGACACACACAGACACACACTGTACAACATTAGGATATACAAGTCACACACAGACCCACACTGTATAATACTAGGATATACAAGACACACACTGTACATTAGGATATACAAGACACACACAGACACACACAGTACAACATTAAGATATACAAGACACACACTGTACATTAGGATATACAAGAGACACACAGATACACACTGTACAACATTAGGATATACAAGACACACACAGTGCATCTGGAACAGCCTGTATTATATTTCTTTATCGTCGTCTACTGCAACAATCGCCCACACAATAATTGCTGACACATTGTGTTGCTTTAAAATTAGGCTAAAATATCTGTGCCTTTTAGTCAAACGCATTTTATTTTACCAGACTCTTAGTTAGTTCAGTAGATCCATTCTTGTATCTTTACAATGAAGCCCATGAACCCACACGGGAAGCATTAATTATTAATGCCGTGGGGGAAATAAGTGAGAGATCATTGCCTGCAGACAGGACTACATTAGCATAGAAGGCATCGACGGTGGCAGTATGAAGACTTCAAGACTTATATCCACACCTTTGTCCGCGTGAGCTCATCAGCTCATTGTTTGCATGCTTAGGCAGGCAGGCAGGCACACACTCACACACACACATAGAGATAGAAAGAGAGAGAGAGAGAGAGAATGAGAGAGAGAGAGGGGGAGGGAGAGAGAGAGAGAGAGAGGTAGGGAGAGAGAGAGAGAGAACTTATAAGAACATGGCAAAACTACAATCACAGAACTAGAAAATGAAATTGATAAATTCCTTTTGTAGGTTCTGAGGCTCATTGTGTGAGAGTGTGTGTGTGTGTGTGTGTGTGTGTGTAAAAAAGGGGGGGGGGTTAACGAACTGATTTTTAACAAGCATGTCGTAAAAGGTGACATTTGAAGAAATTGTGGAAATCAGATGTATTTGGTTGAAAGGTGCAGCTATCGCTTAACGCGTAACACAATGTGACAATCACACTTGTAAGTAAAAAAGAAAGTAAGTAAAGATCCCTTTTCACGTCTTTAGGCGCATCGGGCATATGGGAAGAGCACCTATATTTCTACACACCAATCGGCACTAGGTGAGTAATTTGGCCAGCTTTACGCAGGCCGTCTTTACTTTCCCAGGACATCCATCCTGGTACCCAGTTAGAGCTGGGTCGACCTGCGACGCCCCATACCATGATAAAAATCCACGCAGCCTGCAGTGGGTTTAAATCGCGGTATGTTGGGATTACGAGTCGGCCTCCCAACACCTAAGCCACGAACGTGGCACTACAACAAGCCAAAAGACGGATATATCTTACATCGCTGATGATGCTGTCTTGTGCATTTCGCAGGGACTGTTTTCTCCTCCAGGCCATGAATGCTCGCAGTTCCTGAAATGTCAATGTGCATGTCTTTAGATTGGGTAGAGTTAGCATCCAGTCTATAAGCATGATGGGTTAAACACAGGTGGCACAGTTTGACAAAATACCAATAAAACATATGCTATGAGACATTAGGACTTTTGCAAATAGAGACTATACACCATTACAACAATAGGGCATATACGGATATAGAATGTGCAACAATAGGACATAAGCAAGTATGGAATATACAACAATAGCACATATAGAAATATAGACTTACACAACATTACAAAAACAAGACATACACAGACAAAGAATGTACAACCAAAGGACATATATGAATATATAATGTACATCATTACAATATTAGGACATATACATATAAAGAATATACAACAATAGGACACATACAGATACAGAGTGTACAACAATAGGACATAGACAAATATAGAATGTACATCATTACAACATTAGGACATATATAAATACAGAATTTACCACAATAGGTCATAGACAGATATAGAATGTAGAACATTAGGACATATACAAATATAGAATGTACAACAAAAGGATAGATACAAATAAAAAACTGTACAACACCAGGACACCCCCCCCCCTCTCCCAAAAAAACACATTAAATAAACAATATAACATATAAAAACACATAATTCACAATACTACAACTGTAGGACATATGTCAGCACAGAATGTACAACACGACAACATATATAAACACATATTATACAAAACAATGACAATAGGACATAGGCAAATGCAAATGCAAACCCACATTTCAAACATAGGATGTATACAAAAATAGAATGTACAACACAAACATGGAATACACAACAACACAAACATAGAATGTACAACACTACAAACATAAAATGTACGACAATAGAAATATAGAATGTACAACAACACAAACATGGAATGTACTACAACACAAACATGGAATGTACAACAACACAAACATGGAATAACAACAACACAAACATGGAATATACAACAACACAAACATGGAATGTACAGCAACACAAATGTGGAATGTACAACACTATAAACATAGAAAAAACAACACTACAGATATAGAATGCACAATAATAGAAATATAGAATGTACAACAACACAAACATGGGATGTACAACAACACAAACATGGAATGTACAACAACACAAACATGGGATGTACAACAACACAAACATGGAATGTACAACAACACAAACATGGAATGTACAACAACACAAACATGGAATGTACAACACTACAAACATAGAATAAACAACACTACAAACATAGAATGTACAACAATAGAAACAAAGAATGTAGAACACATACCAAAACAGAAGGTACACATAGAATATACAACACTACAATATATGATGCATTCAAAAACAGAAAGTACAAATTTAACAATATAAGAGACACAACACACAATTGTTGGGCATTTTCTAGATGAGGATTGTACAGTGCCTAGGTGTGTGTCTCATGACACCTTTTACAAAGCAGATTTGTATAATCGACCTACTCTCACAGATAATAAAAACATTATAAAAAACAGAAACTACTTATATTTTCGCTGGTGAATATCAAATACGTATGCACTTAATCCAAGTCAAATACTGGAATAATTTCCACATATACTTTAAGTTCCTTAATATCCACATATATGGATATATGAAAGTAACCATTCAATCAAACTCTAATAGTAAACAATAATTTACAATGCTAAAAATTATTGAGTGAACTTTGCGAGTTTTTTAAATTTTTAAATAATTTATCCATCAAGGATGTTTCATTTTACACTGCTTTACAATTTAAAAAAAAACAACACTCAGAGATGAAAGAGCTTTGGAAATAATGTTTACTTGATAACACCCATCACAGACATCAGCTATCTCATCAGTGTGAAATCTTCCTGGAAAATGCATGAAATAATATGCATAAGCACCTTTTTGCGATGTCTGCAGGCAAAAAATGCGGTTTCCAACTCAGCTGGCACAAGCTTCTGCCTTGATGCAGATGCTGCAGATGCCAACAGAATTATAAACTTTGAAGGGTATTTCAAACCTACAAAGTCAAGCAGCTGTATGTAGTCTGTTGACACTACACCTGAGTCAAATCATATGCTAATAACCTGTCCATCTGCAGTAAAGCTTCGAATGCAGCACACTGAATTTGTTTGTTCAGCTTACAAGAGACAAATTCATCAATATATACCAGTGACTCTATTGAACCTCCGGACACATAACAACATCCATGAGGAAGAGTGAGAAAGGCACGTTGTACAAACCGTAGCGTCAGTTTGTGATTTTGGCCATGCTGCTCACTTTTGGTTCTTTTACAATAAGTTATGCTTCTCAGCTTCTCCATCACATGGCATGTAGCTTTTTCCATCCTGAAAGGATTGTGAGTGTATGTGTGTTTAGATCCCTGGTAACAACTAAAAATAATGTTCTTTAGCAGCAGAATCTCGTCTTCAAAATGGGCCTGGGGCATGACGTCACCACCCTGGGCTAACGATACGAGCATAAAAAACTTTCAGTAAGGCAGTCAATGTATCTTAGAAATAAGTTGACCATACGTACTGTTTTTACTCTAGGTATAAGCATACATTCAGACCAGCATCAATGCATGTCAATCCATCACTGGGTGGCATGAAATAAAACGGTGATTAGAACGCTGGTCAGACAAGGCCAAACAGATAAACCAGTAACCTATGGGGGGGGGGAGGGGGTTACGTAGGAACAGGTGCACTGTGACCAGGGTTGAATAGAGAACGTTTATCCAAATAAAGCCGTGACATCTGACATTGACGGATGTAGACGTAGGATAAGTGGACAAGCCAAGAAACTAGACTGGAACGCTGTTCAGGACAGACCGCATGAAGATGCACGAGAGAGAATGAGGTCGACAAGTGCTCGAAAGCATTGCGGAATGCAGGGACCACATGAAGACGATAACACAGAGCAGGATGAAGGGTGACAGACGGTGATTGAGAACCCACGCCGGAAAGAGAGAGAGGAGGCGGGTGTGAAGAGGAGAGGAGCGAGGGGAGAGACATGACAGTCAGGGCCTGGACGCTTGAGAGGGTGGCTGACAAGAACTTGGCTTCGCTAGAAGACATATGAAACTAGAGCTGTTCTTCGCTAGAAGAAAGAGATTGAACGTTGAGTTAGGTTTGCTAGAAGAGAGGAACGAACTTATCGTCAGATATATGAATAGCCAGTAACAAGATACTAGAATGTTATACTGTTGCATAAAATGAAATGTTCCTTCTGCATAAATTGACAGGATATTGTTGAACAAACAAACTCAGTTTTAATAGTTTGTTACATCACTGGCCGTGTTGTTGAGTACGATCAAGAGAGCTACGAACTGTATCTATCACATACTATGTTCCGAATTATGCACATCTATTCTTGGGGAGATGTGAAAGACACAACTGTGTCACAATGTCATTGTGTTCATATGTGAAAATTCTATTTCTTCCTGATGGCATTCAAAAACTGAAGAAATTAGGAAAGCCCTTACTGTTGTAGCTGCTTCTTTTTAATTGGCTGCAATGCCAAATAGTTTGCCTCCAGAGTAAGTGTTTGCAGATTTAACATATATTTCTACAGATGTGTATTTCCAAATTTTTATTTAAACGGTCCTTTCAGTTTGTTTCCAGAAACTGGTGTCCTTTGATCAAAATGGCTTGCCTCACTCGATAAATCCCAGATCAATTGCATATCATGGATTTTCTGTCTAGGATATTAAGGCGTGCTAGGTAACGAGCAGGTTGATAGATTAGCTGCTACCGCTCCACTACTGGCGATAAAACAGTTGTTGTAAAGGCTCTGTGGGATCTAATGGACAGTGCAAAAGAACAGACAGGGAATCGACACACTGAAAGATAATTCAGCGAGGGTGAGTAGAGATTCTGGGAGAAATTCAACATTGAAAGGAAAACATCATCATCATCATGTAGCAGGTCCTTTGCAAAACGTCGCTCTTATTACGGTCTGCCTAAAAGAAACTGTCGGTTTGCTGGATTAGTCGCAGTGTTTTCAAATTTTCAAGAAGATCACACTTAAACTAGACTGTCACATTCAGACTAGTTTACCACAACGTCCACTCTAGGATGTCTGAAATTGACCCCGGTTAGATGATACTGGCCTGGAAAAAAAAAAATAAACCTTCTTGCCTCGCCATCTTGACCGTAAGTCCCATACAATGTACTGAGGTGGGTGGTGGTAGTAGTGGTGGGAGGGGGGGGGGGGCACGTGGAATGACAAGCACTTCATTGACTATCACAAACACACACTATAGCATGAAGTAGCAGGCATGACATGAGTGGAATCAAACATGACATAAGATGACAAACATCGTGACATAAGATTACCTAAAAGGACATGAGATGAAACACATCATGGTTTGAGATAACCTTACATGATACAAGATAAAACAACATGATATAAGATGACACAGTATAGATGATATCACCTCACATGGCATGTGATGATAACAATACAAGACAAAATTACCTATATGATATGACCTGACACACAACATGACCTAATGTGACATGAGATGATACACAACATGACACAAGATGGCCTATCATGACAAATATGAGTTAATTATGGTAAAAGATGTCTCACACAACAGGACAAGGGGTGCCACATCCACATTACACGCAATAGTACCCGTCTCACAGAACATGACTTGAGATGACAACACAATATGACATGAGATGACACCAGAAAAGATATGACGACGTATTTAGCATAGCATTAGACAACTCAACTGCTCGAGAAATAAAAAACACAGAGGGCAGACACAGAACCAGGCTCAGCACGACCACCATCAATACAATGTTGGTTTTCATGAAGGTGCCTGTAGATGTAAGACACATTTGGAAACATAAGTTAGTGCATACATCATAATGGATTCATGTCTAAATTTTACTGAAGTGATACATGAAGTGGACATACAAATTTAAATTGATACTGGGGGTGATTAAATGATATGTTACATGACAATATATTAGTTGATACATGAAGCTATACAGATAGTTTTACATGGAAAAAGTTTATAAGAGAGCTGTTTAAAAAAGGTTGTAATGGTAAAAATTAGCTGATCATAAAGCTGATACAT